>PQWD01005822.1:0-22420 GCA_019425675.1 Leucinodes orbonalis
CTCACGATGTTTTCCTTCACCGTAAGAGCGTCACATAACGTACATATAATTTCGAAAATTCGAAAACTCATTGGTACATGGCGGGGTACAAGAAAACCACAAAGGCTAAGAATATATTATCCAAATACCTCCTGAGGCTCGGAGTCCACAAACCAGTCTATTGTTGCTCCTGGCAGCGAATAGTCCGAGGTACAGTTGACCAGGGCTTGCTCTCCCACTTGCACCATGGTGGGGAGGCCCGTGATCAGTGGGTCGTATTCTGGGAGTACTGGAAAAGGAAGAGATGGTGGTCAATATCATCATCATCATACTGTCACTATCATCAGTCCTGTCTCGGTCCCTCCCGTGTTGTTGACTGTTAACGCCCTTTATAGGGCGTTATCAGTCCTAGCTTACCAGCAGGTCAAACATTCACTCTTTTGCCTTCCTACGAAATAAAAAAGTTCAGTCGGCAAAACGATGGAAAAGAAAAGCGTTGTGTTATAAATTGCTTCTACATTTTATCATATAAACAAAAACCGTATTTTTCGATACTCGTTATGAATGGGCTCGCTATTCAATGGCTTTGCACTAAACAATATTTGAAAATCGAAAGGTATTCTGAAAAATATTCCACCTTGTCATGTCTGACCTACTTTTATTCAAATATATCCGATACACAGTCGCTTTAGGAGTGTAAATTGAAGTTTTTCGTATCGCATATGTGGTGGCCATGGACTTATAAAAAATATGGACGGAGTCTCGTTAACATCAAAGTGTGTTAAAATCCGGCCAGTTATTGTATGGAAAACCACAAAATACTAAAATATTTGACGGCATCTGTCAACAGAGCCATAAATTAAGTAATGAAAAAATCTCAAAAAGAGCATGGCCTGTGTTGCAAAAACTGCACCGAACAAAAGGAAAACAATCCAGAAATAACGTATCATAGGAAAATAACAATACGAATTTCATCGTTTTAGTTTAAAACGCTATAATTAGTATAAAAAAAGAACTGTCAATATTACATTATAGACTGCTGTTGTCACTTTGGGGACACATTTTGTGTGTCGGAAAAATCAAGGACGGACTGTCATTAGACAGTCCGTCCGTATTTTTTATACATCCATGGTAACGGTGTTTGAAATAAATACAGTTATGCAATAAATACCGAAACATACAGTTTTCATCCCTTACATACGACTTCTAAACCTACGGCTGTCGTTAAAATAAATGTAATTTCAATGTATGTTTGGTCTATTGTACGCAATGTTTGCATAAACATGTTACCGATTTTAACGATTTATGTATATTGTATAGCTAAAATTAATTTTGAAAATTAAGATGACAAAGCCGCCGAATAGTTGATAGTACAAACTACGTAATAATGATGCCTAACGCCAATTTACTTAAGTTATAACTTCGAAACTAAGGGGACAATCACTTTGGTGTCTGGTAAGTTGGTCACAGCGCTAACTTACCAGACAAAGTTAGGCTTAATTGAACAGTTGGGACTATAATTATACATAAAGGAATTGTTATTATTTTTTATTCAAAAGTATTACAATATTTAATTTAAGCACATTACAATGATCTTTTTGTCACTAACATGAGAAAACTGTATCTATGTTTATGACATATCAAGTAAGATAAATATCTAAATAAATACCCAAAGACATTCACACAGCCCCATCTAGCTCCAAATTAAGCGTGAAGCCTGTATTTTGGGTACTAAACAACGGATTAACATACTTTTATAATAATATATTATATATAGAAAACACCCAGACCATTACAAACGGACATGCTCATGCACACAAATGTTTGTACTGATGGAGATGATATAATATGTAAATTTTCATTGACACGGCATCTCTTACCTAAATTAATTAAGGTGCATATTTATGGACACTATATAATGAATAAACATACCTACTATTTTACTCAGAACAATCAAACAGACATATCGGGTAATCAAGAAACATCAGAACTCGTTCAAGAGTATCTCTCTCTCTCTCAACCTATCGCAATCCACTGCTGGACATAGGTTTCCCTTATTTTGGCCAGATATCCCGGTCCTCCGCTTTCCTCATCCAGATCCAACAGCGACATTTCAAGAGAATCAGGTTTCTAAAATTCTTTCGCTGAATGGATATTTTACTAGGCGGTAGACTCGATACTGAGTCGTCTAGATAGGTACCACCGTGGTGCCAGATATCGTCCCGTGAAACACGAGTCTTATGCACTTTTGTGTATTCGGAATGGGGGCACTGTAGCTAGTGAAATTACTAGGTATAAGAGATCTAACATCTGTTGTCTCGGGTGTCGGGCGCAGTGCGGCATTGATGGAGGATAATATCTGTCTATCGGTTGTGGTCTCCTTCAATGCCGTTCTGTCATAGTTAGGCGTATCACTTACCATCAGGGGAGCGTCCTGATCGTCCTGTACACTTAAAACATAAAAAAATTTTAGATATAAAAACGTATGCTATATCTTACCAGCGAGCGTCATGTTATGCGACCTCCTGTCCACAGCGAACCTGGGGCCTTCGCTGGAGACTTCACAGGTGTACTTGGCTGTGCCGCTCTCCGGCCTCACGGTGATCACGCAAGACCTGGAGTTGCAAGAGCTGTTCGTCACTGATATGCCGGTGCTGTTGAACGCTCTGGTCTCGTACTGGAACAATTGGGGTAAGTCAGTATCTGATCTAAATGGCATATACATTCTACCTATATATATATATATATATAAAAAGAAAGAAGAAAAAAAACTTTATTCAAATAAATCTGTTACAGATACTTTTGAATCGTCAATTGTTATTAAAAATTTGTAAAAATGTGTACTCCGCAATTTTGTAGTTTGATTTTTTCTGTGTTTTTCTCAACAGGCCAAACCACTGTAGCGTTTTTTTTTTCAAGCCTCAAAATTCACATTTTTAATAATTGTGTTTTATTGTATTTTTGTAAATTTTTTGACGATGATCATCATCATCATCATCTCGAATAGTCGCGTACTATAGTTTGAAGTACCGATGGCCGATGAGGCAGAAAGATTCTCGGGTGGTGTTCACGTAACGCGAAAAAAAGCGAAGGTCGACACCTAGCCTAATGCGATGCGAGTGAAGACCTGATTAAGGTGGCGGGTAGCAGATAGATGTAGACCACTCGGTAGTCATTAGATGCGGCTTTCATTCAGTAATGGAAATAAAGCAGTAATCATAATGACGATTTGGAGCTCTTAGGCCCGTATTATTAATCGAGACTCAAGTTAAAGTCAGAAAGAGATAACGCATACGATAAATAGCGGCATCCCTTTCTTACTCTACTTCAGTAAAGATCAACGCTTGAGTCTCGTTCTGGAATACGGGCCTTAGTCTACACGTTGAAATGATTACAAGCATTTATTTCTTGATGGCCCTACAAAGTAGAACACAGACCTTCTAAATGACACATCATAAGTTGTGTCATTAGGGAGATTACCGAAATCGGCAGGGCGTTTATTGCCGTCGTTAAAGTTTTTGACCGTACGAGTAATGACATGTTAGTTATCGTGATAGCTTAAAGCATAGGTACATTATAATCAATAAAATACTACGTGCGATTGATAACAATCAACCAATTGACGACCCATCTGGTGTATTTGTTTATGATGTCGCCTAGACCAAGGGCTCCAGGGTTGATCGCCGGGCAGTATTTGTGTCCATTTTTTTTATGTTATGAGTGTACAGGACGGTCTGGACGCTCACCTGATGGTAAGTGATACGCCAGACCATGACAGAGCGGCATTAAAGGAGACCATCAATTGATAGACAGTTATTATCCTCCATCAATGCCGCACTGCGCCCGTCACCCAAGACAACAGATGTTAGGTCTCTTATACCCGGTAATTTCATCATCATCATCAGCTCATTGAAAGTCCCCACTGAGGGGGCACGAGCCTACCCGTATAGGGTGATTAGGCCGTAGTCGTCCACGCGGGCCCAGTGCGGATTGGACGACTTCACGCACAACCCTTGAATTTCTTCGCAGGTGTGCGCAGGTTTCCTCACGATGTTTTCCTTCACCGTAAGAGCGTCGGATAACGTACATATATTTTCCGAAAATTCGAAAACACATTGGTACGTGTCGGGATTTGAACCTCAGCCCTCCCGGTAGAAGGGCGACAGTCCACACCATCGAGCCACCGACGCTCTGACCCGGTAATTTGTGTGCTTCTTATCTGTTTGTATTAATCTGGGTGTTTTTATGTATAATTTGTATGCATTTTATAAAAAAGTGTGTAATTATGTTTAGCCATTTTTTGGGGCTAGATGGCGTTGTATGTATATTGGTAAATGTATTTATTTATATTTGTAAATATTATTTTTAAAACATTACACTAATATGCAAAAATAATATATAAGATATTTACCACGCCAGCCTTTGTATTTGAATGTTCAACTCTATCATAAATTCCTAAAAGATGTTTTTAAGAAGCACGATAAGCAACGTAATTTTAATCTTTCTGTTAATTTAAACCTTGTTTATTCAACGTCGGCTCATCAGCGAAGGCTTATAAATTAGGAATACTGATTAGAAGCCGATTCGCGGCTGGCCCTCAATGTAAATCATTCTTGAGTTATGGGCGCCCGAAATGTCTACATTGAATGTTTTACAGGCGCCAAAATTGGGGCTTTAAAATACACGATTAAATGTTTAATAAGAAAAAACTTAAATTATGTTTTGTACGTCAAATATGATTTTTAGTTAGGTAGTATGCTGAATGAGTCTAAAGACATAACATTGTAATGGGTCCACTGACAGATATGACAACTTGCTAGTTGTGAGAACTATGTTCAGTTTGCCGTCTCATTTTCGCCTACGCAAAATCGTGCAAGAAGCGAGAGCGTCAGGTATACGTTTTCAGGGTTCCGTAGCCAAATGAAAAAAAAAACGGAACCGTTATAGATTCGTCTGTCCGTCTGTATGTCACACCCTTTTTTTCTCCGAAACTATTATTCACCATTCAAAATTTGTAGTATATTTTTTTAATAAATTTAATAGTTTGCTCAAGAGACACTACCAAAGATGAAAAAAGTGTGTCCTCCCCCTCTTATTTCTAAACTATAGGGTTGATAAATAAATAAAAATTATGATGTACCTACATGACTATAAAATCTAACAACGAAATTTAGTTTGTACGATTTCTGGTGTGTAGAGTTTTTTATAAGTCATAAACGGTGAACCACTGTTTTCATATTAAAGCTGTAGTAGGTACCTAAGTAAATAAAAAAATATTTTATTTTATGTTGCTTGCTGCTGCGGAACCCTCCATGGGCAAGTCCGACTCGCGCTTGGCCAATTTTTTATCGCTATTTTAGCCCGACTTCCATGCTTTAGTTGGTGTCGAAACAATATTATTATAATAATTCCTTCGTAAAGTCCCGGTTACAGGCGTTATCAAGTAACTTTAGAAAACCTTGTTTAAGGACAGACACATTTAGTCAGGCGTCTATTAATATGTGACACAGTTTGAAAATGTCAACTTAGACGTTAGATCCAAGCAAAAAATAAACAACTGACATAAGTATGCCAAGAAGATCGTTTAAACGCAATCTTATACATAAAGGAGCAGTTTTATACGGAAGCAAAGCCTTGCTAAGTATAATTCTAGAGAAAAATGTGACGCTAACTATAAGAAGGTAAATGGCAACTGAAAGTTATGTAACGGGTCTCGCGCAATACCCGAGGGCCGCTCTTGCAGCGGAATACGAATAGTATAAAAGTAAAAATTAAAACAAAATAAATAAATATCTACTGACATCTATCTCGGTTTTCTACCGTATACACTTCGGGGAGTGTGCACAGGAACTGCATGACCTTGTTCCACCAAGCCCATTTTCACATCGGACTACCCGTCAGTCGGCAAAACGCCATCCGTACACGGTGGAAATTCCAAAGTGTCGTATGAAGCGTTTTGAATCCTCGTTTTTTGCACAGCCAAGCTGTGGAACTCGCTGCCGGAGTTTGTGTTTCCCGAAAGGTACAATATGGGGATCTTTAAATCAAGAGTGAATAGGTTTTTATCTAGGTAAGCGTGCTCCATCCTAGGCGCTTCGTCTGTGCTGTGCTTCGGCGGCGTCAAACGCAAACCTATAATTGTAAGAAAAAAATACATTCACATAGCGCCATCGGCCTAAACAAAGCATAAGCCTGTAATATGGATATTACACAATAGATAAAAATATTTGTGTATATATTTTTGTTAATACAAAACATATTATACATAGACAACACCTAGACCAGTACAAACATACATGTTTAAGCACACAAATTTTTGTACTGCCCGGAGATCGAACTGTTGGTATCAGAGCCGACGTCCCAACAATTACACCAAATGGGAACTAACCATTACAAAAATCAGAGCATAATAACCCGTATATCTTTAATTTTATAGTGACAGCTAAGTTTGCTGTCATACAATAAAGACATCAAACAAAAATATTCAAAACATAAATCATTTAACATTTCAATTAAAATACAATAGATTAAAAATTTAGCTTTTGTTTGACTCTAAATATATTATCCAAATCATGTCATTTCAGAATTTGTTCGTTTATGAAAAAATGTGTACAAATATTTCAAAATAAGATTATTATGAGGTCTTTATGTAATATAGTATTTTTTTTGGTTTTTAAGTAAAATATTGTTCATTTCAAATATAGTCAAATGTGATAGAAAATAGCATTATATTTTAATAAATAAATTATTCATTTCACATTCATAAGTGTTCTTTAAGGACCTAAACTGAATAAACACTTTTCATTTTCATTTTCATTATCATGTTATTGGAGTGGGAAAAAATCCGCTGTTTCTAAGGCCCATCCATTAAGTTTATAATATGTAAACTCGATTATCATAAATTGTGACGATTTTGCGCAATCTCCCTTCTAACTCACGGTTATACTCAAGGTATATTTTTACGTACATTTACTCCCGGACATGCGAGGGGCATTAAGTGGGGCTATATGGCACTGTGTGATAGTCAGATTTATCGTAATTGATAATTGCAAGGCAATAAACAATGAAGAAAAAAAGTCTTTGAGCTATGCATCCTACCCATAAAATACTTCTGGAGTGGAGACCGCGTCTCGGCAAGCGTAGCGTACGACGCCCACCGGCCCGATGGACCGACGACTTGCAAAAGGTCGCTGGTGGACGTTGGATGAGGAAAGCTGAGGACTGGGATATCTGACGCAAAATCGGGGAGACCTTTATCCAGCAGTGGACTGCGATAGGTTAAATAGACAAACAATACGACTGAATAAATCTAAGAACAACCTGTTTCATTGCTCAAGATACTTTAACATGTGGCTGTAAACGTTTTATGATCATTTTACGGTTTCAACGTATCTTAAGGGAAATATAGTTTAATGTTATTGTAAAACATAATATTAATGATGATATCAGTGTGTGAAACAAGTTAAAAAGAGTAATATTTTTCTATTTATCAATGATCGTTAGGGTAATATTTTACAGACATAGTATAAATAAATAAATAAATATCTACTGACATTCACACAGCGCCATCTACCCCCAAGTTACGCGTTAAGCCTGTATTAAACAACAAAACTAAACTAAACTAATGGGTACTAAACAACGGATAAACATACATATATACATTTTTTTTGTAAATACATACATATTATACATAGAAAACACCCAGACCATTACAAACAGACATGTTCATGTACACAAATGTTTGTACTGCCCGGGGATCGAACCCGGAACCCTTGGTGTTGCGGCCGACCTCTCAACCGCAACACCAAATGGGTCGTCAAATTTAATATATATTTTTATTTACCTGATACCGATAACGATTGCGCTCAACCGAGACGATGCGCTTTATTGCGCCCTCCTCATGATGTCTCCTTTCTATTGGATAATTAGCACACACACACGCACGCACGCACGCACGCACGCACACACACACACACACACACACACAAAACACAACACACACACTATACAAATGTACTGAACCCTCTTGTAAATGATTATTTTAAATTTTGCATCATACCACAGAGGCAATTACAATCTACCAAATTGTAATCCGATAAGGTTACCCTTAACTGGCTTTGGTATATCAAACGTAACCAGTGAGTCATAGGATATATGCTTCACATGGTGTTTTGGCAGCAATTTAACACATTAACGGTTTCAATGAAACCCCATGAATATTTATGACACCAATTACACGCCAATTCCAAGATCTAACATGCGTGCTATGATTTATAAGCATACATATTTCAAATGGAGGTATGACATCACAAGTAAAGACGGAGACATATGCAGGTAGGCACCTTATAGAGTAAGATCCCAGAGCCCCCAGCTCTTACTTATTTTCTCACAAAAAATATTAATGGGATAAAGCAGTGTTAGTACGTACATTGAGTGTGTGCATACCTGCTAGCTTGTGTCGACGGCCAATTCATAGGTACCAGGTGCTAAAGGTAGATAAATACAGTAATAACTTTTCTTAAATTCTCAGTGCTGATTTTAACATATGCTTTAGAAAAAATTGATAAAAATTAATAATCATTATTGCCAGACACTTTCCATCGGCGCTTTCCCTTACCAGACACTTTAAAGCTTAAAAAAAAACCTAACTTTACTTATAATCTCACTCTTGATTTTATTTATATATACTGTGTCATTCAGTGAGCGACTGTTTCGATTCTTTCTATTATTACTATGGGCAAAATGGTTAACTCTAATAACTACTGGGCAAAGCTTAAATTAATTTTAAGGACCTTTTGGCTTAATTTGCCCTGCTGGTACAGGCAGGTACAAAAATTGTTTTGTTAATCTCCGAAAAATCAAAACTAAAACGAACAAAATCCTTAAAATTAAGAGCCAAAATCTTAAAAATATTTTTTAATCTACCTGCAAATCTCAGTAGTTCAAGACTTCTAAAATAAGTCCACTTTCCGTAATTATAATGACTTCTAGTTTCCACGGATGCAATCCAAAGGAGATATCAAATTAAAATTTGAAGACCCAAACTCTTTCATATCTATGAAAGGGATGTGAAATAAAGACGTCTTAAGAAAGTTTTAATTAAGAAGATCAAACAAACAGAACTGGGTTCCGCCACGATAATGCCGCCATCTGTTTCATCATGAGCTAGCTTTGTGAATGCCTTAGCCTTTATTTTCCTCTTGTATGCACTAGCCAGTGTTGTCGCTCCACAGTCCACTATCGATAGTTGCGCTAAAGCAACACTATCGATGGAAGCAATATCCACGATTTGGTGTAATGATTGGGACGACGGAAGGTAAAAATTATATAGTTTTTTATTATTTCCACCATTTTACGTCCTTTCAACTTGTGACATAAAAAACGCATTTGAACTGGGGATAAGAATATTAGAAAAATGCTTAAATGTTATGAATGCCGAGTAATTTACTTAAAATGTAGCAGTTAGCTGTAACTTAGGGTGAAATCGAGAACATTGGCTTTTTTTAAAATAAAAATCTACTCGAGATTTAAAGCGCAAGCCCCAAATATGAGACAAATCTATTTTCTTAAGAAATACATTTTTTACCCTAAAACATGTAATTCACTTCGCGATTGATCAATAATACATATTAGATTTAAAGAGAGCCCTTTCCTCTTGATAGGCAGCGGCATGGCTTTGCCCTCGGCATTGCAGTTGTCCATGAGCGGCGATTACAGTTATCCATCAGATGGGCCGCCTGCTCGTCTGCTTACATAAGCAATAAAAAAGAAGTAAAAATTTTAACTGAAAAAAATCAATTAAATATGGGGGGAGACGGGTTCATGACGCGCGGTGTGACAGAGGGCGGCACAGGCGCAGTGGGGTGTATGGCGCAGGCGCGCTGAATAAAGTAGAAACGAATAATAATAAATTATCGAATAGATGTATTCAACCTATCGCAGTACAATGCTGGACATAGGTCTCCCCCATTTAACGCCAGATATCCCGGTCCTCAACTTTTTTCATCCAGCCTCCACCAGCGACCTTTCGCAAGACGTCGGTCCATCGGACCGGAGGGCGTCCTATGCTATGCTTGCCAAGCCGCGGTCTCCACTCCAGAACTCGTCTGCTCCAACGGCCATCGGTTCTGCGACATACGTGACCAGCCCGCTGCCACTTCAACTTGCTAATCCGGCGGGCTATCTCAGTAACTTTAGTTCTTTTACAGATCAAATTTCTGATCTTATCCCTTAAAGAGACCTCGAGCATAGCTCGCTCATTTGCGCCTCTAATGTCAGGTTCCCATAAAAACATTCCATAATATTGTAAACATATTCATTTGAGGTTCGCGAAAGGACTCCCCTCCCGTGTAACGCACTTTGTTTTCTTGCATCCGGCGCACCCTGGGCAATCTGTGTGACAGTAGTCAGTTTATCTCGTAGATTGGCTGATTCTTTCACTACGATATGGACTTTCAAGGTAACTTGTGAATCCATATGGACTGGATAAGAAAAAGAAGTCGAATAGATGCCAATGATTCAAATTTCATCCTCAATAAGATTAAAAATCATTAAAGATAAAGATGAAGATAATTTATTTGTTTGAACATGTGTTAACATTAGGTGTAATACATAAAATAAGTTCCAACATGTCATACCAGATGGTGTACAAATGCTTTGTTCATACAATAATGAAATATTTGAAAATATAAAATCTTCATATTGCATTTTTAAATTAAACCTTTCAAAAAGGACACGTTGGTCTCGTCACGTCGTTACAGTGAAATAGCTCCCTTCACGCTCTTGGAGTTTTGCGGACGTGGCTCGCACGTGATAAATTAGACTCAGGGAGAACTCTGCGGAATTGGCAAGATTCTTTGTGTTTTTGGTTATTCTGAGGGCAGTTGATACGTATCTGGTAAATAGCAGCTTTTACTTATACATGAATCTTCAATAATTACAAATGCCACTTCAAGGCACTACAAGTCACTGATGGGGATGAATGAAAGAAAAGAAGTTCTTAGATATCTGGCGCAGAATGTGGATAACCTTTGTTCAGCAGTGGACTGTGGCAGATTTAAAGGATAAGAAATATTATTTAAAGGATTAGAGATTGAGGTTGGCTCTTGTATTTCAATCTCAATATTAAACTTAAATGAATTTAGAATTTTAATTAAGATCAAAACAAAATCAATCAAGACTGCGCACTTGATAGTACTTATTCGAAACTTGTGGCCAAAACCAAAGTTTGATCACTTAATGATTTGTGATAATCACAAGTAACGATATTTAGTAAATTTATTACATATATCTCAAAAATCGTAAGGCCGGAAATTAAGAAAAAGTGTTAAAATACTTCGATTGTTAAAAATAATCCTATTTAAATAGTACTTTGTTTGGTTTCGGCTTAATTACACCAAAGCTATACCGATGCCTTGCAATGGGATGTTAAACCCTGATGATGAATTTTGCTATATCAAATCAAATGAAAATCCCCCCTTCACAAAATAGCAATGACACAATAGCTTGTCCAAATGGATTTGTTCTCAAGAATTTCTAAATCGCAGCATGAAAGCGTGTTCACGGTAAATCGTTCAAGAGATGCTAAGACAGCTACAAATGCTGTTTGTCAATTGTTGGGACAGCTTTTCACATGGCTGGAATTTAATTCAGCGTTGAACATTTTTCCGCTGCGTTGTTTAGTAATTGCTTTGTATTGAAACGTCTTTGTGTGTTGTTTTGACAATGCCCTATGGAAAATGTGCAATTGACAAGAAATGTAACTTAATATGGAATCTCCCGTCAGCATTTGAGTCTTTGGCTAGGGTTTTGTATTAAGGCGTTATCATTTTTGTTATTGCTTCTCTTTGTATTTTTTTATATGTTATTTTGTCTGATAGTTCATATTGCACAAATGTTAATTTAACTAATGACGTATAGCTTATTTATCACACATTGGCTGTACTAATTAACGTCTTATAAGAGTGACCTGTTAAGAAAATAGGTGTAATACATGAAACTTATTTTAAGAAAAAAAGGATTACGAAGACATGTATTTATTTTTTTAATAATAGCTCCCATAATATATCTGGTTTGGATGAAACTACATTTCCACTGTCATTCTGACGCATCTCCGGCTAGCTACACTTACTATGTAATTATGTTTCTGGCAAAAAACTAATAACCCATTTTTCTATATAATCGCCTTATAATACAATTCATTCAAAATGGTTATTTACCAAAATAGTTGTATCGCAAGTAGCCGGCAATACCGTCTACGGAGCTATCAGTATTGAAAAGCTTTCTCGGTATTTTTATTCCTTAGTATACGATACAAATGTTTCGTTGGTACACCTGATTACAGTTTTTATTTAACTATAAAAATATAACCAACTTTTTATTTCGTAAACTGTTACACATATTAAAAATAATTCAAAGCGATCTTGTAGTTCAACGTAGAGTCCTTGGAATCGGAGATTTGAGTCTCGTCACGGCAGAGCTTTGACTTTATAGGTCGTAACCTCTCCAGTTCATCGTTAGCGTTTAACGAGCCTATGGTGATTAAACAGTGATAGCTGCCGGATTCTACTCAGGCGATCAAAGAAGACGAATTAAGTGATAACGACTTCTATTCTATGATACTAAGATAGAAATCGGAAAAATTGGTTATGCCTTACAGGTATCATAATAGTGGTAACCGAAATTAGCATCCAGAATTCCAATTGCAAAGCTTGTTTAATTTAATGCAAGTTCAATTTTGGTAGGACTTAGCTACTATAAATAAATCTTTACACTTTGACTGTCAGACAAGCCCTAAAATGTGTGCCTCCCAGACCCGTGCCTTAGTTAACTAATTGTTAGAATCACAAAAACCCACAATAAATGAAGTTGATATCAGGAAATGACTAAAGTGTGGTGAGCCGATGTAATTCAATAATCGTCTATCACCTGTATCATTATCATACCCTCAGCTCATTATATGCCCCCATCGAGGGCCATGAGCCTACCTGTAAAGGGTAAATAGGCCCAAGTCGTCCACGCGGGCCCTCACAGGTTTCCTCACAATGTTTTCCTTCACCGTAATAGCGTCGGATAAACTTACATATAATTTAGAAAATTCAAAATACATTGGTACGTGGCGGGATTTGAACCTGCACCCTCTATATCGGAAGTCAACAGTCCACACACATGAGCCTACGCTTGTCACGACCTGTGTATAACAAACGGATATTTATACGCATACTTCCTACAATATCAAAACCATCATTTGTACAACAAATATGTATCAAAATCAGCGCTGAAATCCTTGTGATACCGTCACGTATGACAGCCGCAAACGACGTGTAAAGGGCGTAAGCACGTAGCGACAATTCACGCACGTACAGAGCACGTGATTAGCTGTAACTGGCAAAGAATAATTTACCAAGTCAGTCTTAGATTTACCTATACACGTGGTTATAGAGTCGATGTACCCACTAATGAATAGATTTTCTGTAGTCTTTCTTTTCAAATCTCATCACAATGAAATCAAAAATTCTTTATTTTGTTCAAGTCCATAAAGTACGCTTATGAAAGTTATGAATGACGAATAACCAAATTATGACTTCATTTTGGATCTTATCACCGCGTCTCTAATAGCTATGAGTTAGATTTATTTAAAAGACACCATTTAATTAAAAGTTACCACGGTCTCACGAATCTTACAAAAATTAGAAAAAAAAAAACACATTATCATTATCATCAGCTCATTAAACGTCCCCACCGAGGGCACGAGTAGAGTGTATAGACCTAAGTCGTCCACGCGGGCCCAGTGCGCGTTGGACTATGTCACCTTTGAATCTTTTACCTCACAATGATTTTCTTCACCGAAAGAGCGTCGGATAACGTATATATATATTTTTGAAATTTTTAAAACACATTGGTACGCCGCGGGATTTGAACCTCAGCCCTCCAGAAGAAGAGAAGAACAACAGTCCACACCATTAAGCCACCGACTCTTTCCATGTATAATTTATATGTATCAACAAAAGTATGTGTTTCCATTCTAAATGGCGCTATTGATTGTCATTGGATATTTATTTATTGACTTTATACGTCCTTTATTTAAATTTAAATATACATGATTTAAATACTGAAAGTGTCATATCAAAACTAGGTCATGAATCGTCGCGATCCACTCCGGACGACAGAATGTGTTTACTTGAACAAAAAGAACTGAATATGAATGTAGAACTCGTTAATGTGGAGCATTGTGGCAATGAAAGCACTGTAGATATAGTGAAAATTATTGCAAAAGAATCAAAGCTAAGCCCGGATACAATAGCAAAAGCTCGGCGAGTAGGAAAAGCAAAGGAAACGCCGGACACACGTCCCATTATCGTTACTTTGAAATCGCAAGAAGCCCGTATGGAATGGCTAAAATTACGGAAAAGTAACTTAACTAACCATCATATATATAAAAACAATAATAACACCAGAATCTACATAAATGAACATGTAACTCATCATCTACGTCAACTATTTTGGGAGACTAAAACTAAATTGAGGGATACATTCAAATACATATGGATTCAAAATGCTAAAATACTTGTAGAAGAGATGATAGTGATAGGAAAATTCACCAAATTCGTTTTGAAACCGATATTACGTCATTGTTATCTAAAAAGCAGGAGTAAAACATTTGCTTGACGTACTGCAAACTTATTTAAAT
The DNA here is from genome assembly GCA_019425675.1 of Leucinodes orbonalis. Classification (NCBI taxonomy): domain Eukaryota; kingdom Metazoa; phylum Arthropoda; class Insecta; order Lepidoptera; family Crambidae; genus Leucinodes; species Leucinodes orbonalis. The sequence continues at coordinate 14,669 of PQWD01005822.1, forward strand.
TTATATTATATATTTCTAAATGCCATCTTTTTTTGCACCACAAGCTATCACCAGGACACAAATTACTGCAAATTTACCAATCTGACCACCTGGCATAACGTTATCAATGCGCAACCAGATAAGCAACTAATCCACATAAATGTATGTTCCCTGCGAAAGCGTTTTGAAGAATTGTTAGTTATTCTTGAAGGCTGTCTAGCTAACTTGGACATTATATGCTTAACGGAAATAAATATTAAGGAGGAAGAGGTATATAAATACAATTAGATGGCTTTACACACATTCCTGGACAAGAAAAAGCCAACGCGGTGGCGGAGTTCTACTATATGTTAAAACTAAACATACTTTTATAACAGAAAATCACCCGGTATTACACTGTGAGTGCAGATAGGTCAAGTGTGGATTAATAATATCAAAATATCTGTATTAGTGATATATAGGCCACCCAACAATAGTAAACAAGGGTTTATATCAGAGATGGAAGCACTTTTTGAATCGAATACCAAAGCCGCGTGAAATCTTTAGATATTGATCGGAGATATAAATACTTAATATTTTAGGTAATGGATTAGATGCGATAACAAACCGGTATTTAAATGTGTTAAGTGAACAAGGATTGCAGTGTGGATTGCGAGATGTGACGCGGGAATGCGTAGTGGCGGAGCGCAGAGTGACGTCGTGCATCGATCACGTGTTCCTGCGCACCGATTGGACAGGTGCAGTCGATACTTACACTGTTGCATTCAAGGTCGCCGACCATTATCTTATAGGTATGTCAGCTGATGTAGGTAAACAGACTAGAAAATGCTGTAGTTCAGCTGTTATAAGTAACAAAAATGTCACCGAAAACCTATTAAAAATTAACTGGTCAGACTTCTTGAAATATGACGATCCTATTAAATTATATAACGCCATATTGAACATATTTAATAATATATATGAAACATGTACTTCTCAACGCGTCGTTTCCGAGAAAAGAAACTCCCAACCCTGGATAAATAAATATTTACAGATGCAAATCGAAAAAAAAGATTTACTGTTTAGAAAATGGAAATCCCATCCTAGTAATAATACATTTAGATTAGAATATACTAGACAAAGAAATTTAACTAACAAAATTATTAAACAGGCCAAAAATACCTATAAAAAAGACAAGTTAAAAGATTGTAATGGTGATATGCATAAGATTTGGCAGAATATTAATAATTGGCTGGGTAGAGAGAAACTATCGGTGGACGGGGTAATTGAGAGGTACATGTTACGTAGTAAATGTGTATCCGATGTGTGCAATGGGTTCTGTGAATGTTTTACCAAAGAGATAGAATTTATTAAAAATCAACATAAGTGTAGTAACTTGTTTTTAGCTCGAAGTGATTATGTAGTTGATTGTGAGGTTAGTTTTAGGTTTAAAAACGTGTTGCCCAACGATGTTATAAAATATTGGATAGCATGGACTGTAGTAAATCTTCTGGTTCCGATAATATAAGACTCATAGACCTGAAACGGATTAAGGACCTAATTTCACCCATTATAGCACACTTCATTAATTTATGTATTAAAACCGGTTTATACCCAGATGAGTTAAAGATAGCGATCATAAGACCGATCTATAAGGCGGGATCCCATAGGGAATTTTCCAACTATAGACCTATAGCAATATTAAATGTTTTAAACAAGATAGTAGAAAAAGTCATATGCAATCAAATCACATGTTTTTTAGAACAAAATAAAATAATTAGTGATGTCCAACATGGATTCCGGCCAAATAGAAGTACTGCCACGGTATTAGAAAAGTTTGTAGATAACATAAACAATGAATTAAATGATCAAAAAATAGTATCCGTCATATTTATTGATTTTAAAAAGGCGTTTGAAACTTTGGATCACGAAGGTTTGCTACAGTCCATGGGGAATGTGGATTAAGGGGGCCAATAAATGCATGGTTTAGAGAGTATCTGCGGGGAAGGCAACTAGCTGTAAGCATTTGTGGAAGTCAGAGTAGGAAAGGAGATATAAAATATGGAGTTCCGACGGGTTCTGTATATGGTCCTCTTGGGTTTATTTTACATGTTAACAGTATGCCCAATGTAATAAAAAATTGTAAGACATATATGTATGCAGACGACACGTGTATTGTTTACAGTGACACAAGTGTGGTTAGAATTCGTGAAAAACTGCAGGAGGATTTCGATAATGTTGTTCGTTGGGCACATGACAATGGAATTATTATAAATATAAATAAAACTAAGAGCATGACAATTGTATCTCCGTATAGCCGGCACAAATCACTAGAAATTCAAATTAAGGGTCATACCTATGACTGCTTGCATTCTAATTCAAAAAATAAAAGCAGTTGTAGGTGTGATTACATTGAAAGTATATCAACCTATAAGTATTTGGGTCTAACAGTGGATAAGCACTTTAACTGGATTTCTCATGTTGATTTGGTGTGTAATAGGTTGAGATTGGTGCTAGGCAAGCTACAATATTTAAAATATACAGTTACGAGAGGTATCATGTACTTGGTTTATCATGCACTGGCTGACGCAGTGATATCATACGGTATTAATTCATACGGCTTAACTTTCCCTGTACATTTGAATAAAATCAAATCGTTACAAACTAGATTTCTGAAGTTGCTAGTTGATTTGAAGGTGAAAAAAACCTTAAATGGCGAGTACGAAAAGCTATTTAAAATATGTAAAGTTCTTCCAATTGAATATAAGGTGAAAACAAGTGTTTTAGTGGAACAATTTTGTAACATGGAACATAGACAAGTTCGTATACATAACTATCCAACCCGCTCAGCGAGTACACCTAAATTGGTAGTTCCTCGAGTTAAAAACTATTTTGGTAAACGCACTAGGCGCTGGCTGACGCCTGTTATTATTAATAAACTGCCGCAAGGTCTATTAGCAAAGGCACAAAGTAAACAACACCTTCGAAATTTGTTAAGAAGGCATTACCTTTCGCTATGCCCTTAAGCATACGAGCAAATCACATACCTGTAATGAAATTTAGATTTAAGATCAATTTTTGTTTGTAGAAAGTAACAATAGTATGATTATTAGTCAAGGTACCTATCATTGAAGTGTGTAAAAGTCATTATTAGTATTTTTATGTATTACATTATATTTGTATCATTATCGTATCTTGTGTTTATCTATATTAGATGCATATAATATTTAATTATATTTATATTGTGATATATAAAAATATGTATGTCTTCATGATAATAATGTTGTGTGTGTGTGAGTGAGTGTGTGTGTTTGTGCATGTATGTATGCGTAAGTGTGTATCTATCTGTATTTGCATATGTGTGTATATGTACGTGGTTATGTGTATATGTATAAATATATTTAGATTAAGCTATAAAATAATGCCCACGAGAGCGACTGCCGACAAACTGTTGCACAGTTTGGCAGAAAGCTTAGTTTTGTTATAATGTGTACTTTTTTTGAAGAAATAAATTAAATTAAATTAAAAAAAAAAGCCGCAAACGACATTTTAAGGCAGACCCAGCCAAAGAGCCGTCACGTCGTGGCAAAAATCCTTCACGCACGTAGAGTCTCGCGTGATTAGGGTTCCAGTAAGGATGAAAAATTATTTTGCACTTCCAGTTGTGATTTTTTAAGTAATTTAACGTTTTCCAACTTCGTCCCGATTTAGAGCAGTCCGACTCAATATAAATTTACTACTTATAGCAGCTTTTTTGGGTTGATCTTTTGTGGAACTATCTTTTATAAACTCAGAGGGTCAACATCAAATAATATAATAACAATAAATATCCATTGACCTTCACAGCGCATTTAGCCCCACTTAAGCGTGAAGGCTCTATTATGAGTACTAAACAACGGATAAACATAATTATATATTTTTTTTGTAAATACATACATATATACGTAGAAAACATCCAGACCATTACAAACACATGATCGTGCACACAAATGTTGTACTGCCGGGGATCGAACCGGAACCCTTGGTGTGCAGCCGACGTCTCAACCGCTACACCAAGTAGGTCGTCATTAAATTAACGCCCACGTTACATTCGGTTATGTGGAAAGGCTTGTTCCCTAGGTTCAGAGGCAGATGATGATGATTTAATCCTAGAATTTTCAACATATTTATTTAACGTGTGCTGAGTCGTCACGTCCTTCACCGAGAGTATTCTTCACGCTTTTCCGAGTTCCGGGTGATGAATTAGGGTAAGGAAAGGGAAGTTTTCCTTAAGTACAATTTAACCAGAGCGAGCGTCTTGAAAGTTACGTCGCATCTGTTGAGAAAAACTTTCACTTCCGAACTATAACGCAATTCATATGTTTTTTTTGTAAAATTCACCATTTTTTAGCAAGCCAACGAATTTTCAAAGGAGTTCAAATTTTGTTTGGGTTTTCAGACGGTGATTTTTATTCAAACGAATAAACGCTTTGCTTTCACAACTCACAAACGTTAAGTGTTACCCCGCATACATTTTTAGTAGGTGGTAGACTCGATACTGAGTCGTCTAGGTAGGTACCGCAGTGCCAAATATCATCCCGTGAAACAGGAGTGTTATGCACTTTTGTGTTTCGGGATGAGGGCACTGTAGCTAGTGAAATAACCGGGTATAAGAGACCGAACATCTGCTGTCTCGGGTTACGGGCGCAGTGCGGCATTGATGGAGGATAATAACTGTCTGTCAGTTGTTGGTCTCCTTTAATGCCGCTCTGTTATGGTCTGGCGTATCACTTACCATCAGGTGAGCGTCCAACCGTCCTGTACACTTATAACATAGAAAAAACATGGCCATTCGTAACTCAAAGGCAGCAACAATGCGTTGCCGACATTATGAACGGAGAAAGAATAAGCACAAGACGAGTGAGGTGACCGACCTTTGCTAGACCTAGAATGATATACTTTATCACATAGCACAAAAATGCCCACCGAGGGCACGATCCTACTCGTAAAGGGCCTTAGTCGTCCACGCGGGCCTAGTGTGGATTGGCCGAATTCACGCACAACTCTAGAATCTCTTCGTTTCCTCACGATGTTTTTCTGCACCGTAAGAGCACCAGATAAACGTAAATATAATTTCAAAAATACTTTGCACGTGCAATCTGCACCTCCATATCGGGTGGCAACAGTCCACACCAATGAGCCACCGACGATCTATAACTAAAAGTCAATAGTTTCAAATCATTTTGTATATTTTGGTCCAAATAAATATTATTTGAATTCAAACTTAATGAAAATACTATAGAATATAATATTAATAACATATAAAACTGACGTATTTTTGGCATTGAAATAGTTAACCGCACGTTTTATATTTTGGTTTGCCCCAATGATATTCTGTATATATAAAGGTAGATACGCCATCCGTGCCTCAAAAACGAACCGCCGAAGAGAATACAGTTTGAAGGCTTTTGTTTAGGTAAATGTACGCTCATTCGAAATATGTGTATGTGTGCTGTCGCTGCATTCGGAACACTTTTTTCGATTGTTTTGTGAGCATATCACGAATCTATACTTTTGACATCATTAGTTTACCCTTAAATGTTATACGCGAAAAAACTTTATGCCATCTTGTTGTTATAACTTCAAATTAGTAAAAAGCATGTACTGTGATATTTTTTTTTATTAATAAGCATCTTCGTAGGCTGCCAGAATCATTTTGAAAAAGGAAACTATTTGTCATAGACAAAGATTTATATGTACGTTGTATTTCTGCGGTGGGCCCCTAACGAGGTCCATTTCCTCGCAGACAGAGGGCCGTCATTAAGGCTTTTGTGGACCTCGGAAGGGACGCACTCCGCCCTTTTAGCTTGGCCGCGTTTAACGCGCTGTCTCGAGGACAAATGGAATTCGCTGAACTGGGGTTTTGTTAAGAGTAAATAAGGCCTATGTGAAATAAAACTAAATTTTGCTTAGAAATGCTTTTCATTTAAATGCACAATTACACACTTAAGTGAGATTTTTATTTTAACTAACTTAACTATATTTATACATGTAAGTCATTAGTGTTACATAACGGCCTCTGCACTAAATACTAGGTTTTAACGCGGCGTCCACAAGATTTTTAGTATTAATATATATATATATATATATATATATATTTAATATTTAGGACCAATTTGAAATAAAACTACCTATTACATCTTTTCTTAAATCTGATATTTGGTTGAGTGGATCGACGACTTGCGAAAGATGGAGGCTGTATGAGAAAAGCGGACTACCAGGATATCTGGCACAAAATGGGGGAGACCTATATCCAGCAGTAGACTCTGATAGGTTCAAGCATACCGAGTATCTATTTACTCGATTGAACAATGGTACACGTCGTAAATTTATAAAGTATACAATAACTTTATAAAATGATCCCGAACAAAGGACAAAGTGACAAAAGCCTTGTCAAAACGACTAATCACCTTAGGGTTTGTTAAACAAAATAAATACACCACTCGCATTTTTCACCTGACGCAATTACGAATAAAAATCGTGGTGTTGCCGGCGGTGTTGTTAAAAATCGCTGTTCTGTCAAGACTTTATCCGCTGTCTGATCCTTTGACGAATGGTTTTCTGCGTGGACGGGTGCGTGGTCTAAGTGATAAGCTTACGGCTAATACAATATTAAGTTATCGCTAGTTTAACGGATGAAATCGCGTAAACATCAGTATATATTCTTCGGATGTTTTAGTGACTTTGTAGATTTACTCAGGGATTTGCTAAATTAACTTTAACGTAAAGATCAACATACAAAAATATTTCACATAAATAACCTCAGCGTACAAGACAAAAAGAAAGTTTTGTTTTATTTATTCTAAATTCCTTTTACAATAATGCCAGTACTAATAATAGTTGTCTCTGATTGTAAGTAACTCTTAATTTCTATTAAAAAATCCTTGTCCGATAAGACGATTTTTATACTACGTATCTGAAAGGGATCTTAACTGAATCAGATCATCTTTGTTTAGTTTTCAAATCGTTTAGATGACAAATAAAGCGGCTAATGGGGGCTAATCTTGATATTGGTTGCACCAAAAATAGTTTCTGAATTAATAATAATACTATGCAGATTTTTCTATATTGTGGAAATATATTCAAGTAAAAGCTAATCAAAAAAGTCGCATCGCTCTCACTTATCACTTACACCATTCAAGCTCACCTGTCTTGTTTTACGCGCAAAACTTCGCATAAATACTTGCCAGGACCTCGCACGGGACGGATACGCCGCGGAAACGTGTCGTTACCCTTTCCCACGTTTCTTTTTGTTTTTGCACGGTAAATCTCCGAGACGATGCCGTCAGACCTTTAAATGGTGTATGTTCAAATTTCCCCAGTTTTTCTTAGATTAGCCTTAGGTCGTCCAGATAGTGTCAAGTCATTTGGCAAAATGTTCGCCGGTTTCTTGTTGGCTGGTGAGATAAAATATGTTCAAGGCGCGGATTTTGTATTTCAATTTCGCCTTTGAAATATTGTTAGAGAAATATTTATTTATGTAGGCTAAATGAGATATATTTTATTAATTGCAAAATATTTATTATTGAAAATACACATTTTTTAATGGATAGTAAGAAAAAAGTTTTATAAGGTAAAAACCGTAAACAAGAAGAGATTTGAAATATCTTATAGCTATAAAAGTATGGGCTACAAAATATGGGCCGAACCCCAACCAGATGAACTTATGACCTGGCAAAGTAGTTGGTAGCAGATGGATGCCTGCTTCTAGAAAGTGTTCATATTATAAGTGTGTAATGGCGAAGACGAATGCTT